>CANNZV010000201.1:445881-468647 GCA_947561585.1 Caprella mutica
CCCAATATCGCCAGTGTTGTCCAAATATTGCCAATGTTGTCCCAATATTGCCAATGTTGTCCCAATATTGTCAATGTTGTCCCAATATCGCCAGTGTTGTCCAAATATTGCCAATGTTGTCCAATTATTACTTTAATGTTGTCCCAATATTGCCAATGTTGTCCCAATATTGCCAATGTTGTCCCAATATTGCCAATGTTGTCCCAATATTACCGATGTTCTCCAAATATTGCCAATTTTGTCCCAATATTGCCAATGTTGTCCCAATATTGCCAATGTTGTCCCAATATTGCCAATGTTGTCCCAATATTGCCAATGTTGTCCCAATATTGCCAATGTTGTCCCAATATTGCCAATGTTGTCCCAATATTGCCAATGTTGTCCCAATATTGCCAATGTTGACCCAATATCGCCAGTGTTGTCCAAATATTGCCAATGTTGTCCCAATATTGCCAATGTTGTCCCAATATTGTCAATGTTGTCCCAATATCGCCAGTGTTGTCCAAATATTGCCAATGTTGTCCAATTATTACTTTAATGTTGTCCCAATATTGCCAATGTTGTCCCAATATTGCCAATGTTGTCCCAATATTGGACCAAGAAAAAAACAGAATTCTCAAAAGTACTTCAGAATCCTAAAACTCGACGATGTCGCAGAATATCTCTTGGTGAATTTTTTACGTAGAGCATTATATGACGAGCCTCATCTTATAAGTAAATATTTCACCGACTTCATCCCTTCTCACGAGCATAACACCAGAACAAATAGGTTTTATCCTCCTCCAATTTGAACAGAATTGAAGCAAAATTGTACTACATACTTTAGATCCACGGAACTCTTCAACAAACTTTTTACTTTTTCAACAGAACCAAATCAGATTTTAAATTTAAGAAACTTTTCATAGAATGCATTTTTGGTAAATATAGTTCATAGTTTTTTAATGTACATAGAATTGTAATTATGTAGGTTTCACATGTTTTAACTTTCCCCGGAGAATTAGCTGAATCTGGTTTGTATATTGTATTTCAATTGTGTATCTTTTAGTTAACTTTGGATGCATTGTGTAAGCCTATAATATAATAAACAAAAGAATGATACTATATATTAGTATTTACTTTTTTCTTACATGATCGAAACTGTGTAACTGTGCGATAAGTTGGAGTTTATCCTATTCAAACTGTTTTTTTTCAAATTTGTAAGTTAATAAAAAAAAATATATATATATCTACATTTTGTAGATGAATAAATTAGAACCTGGTATCAAGATGAAGAACTGACTAAATTGTTTTCAACTTTGGTTGAATCCATGCCAAATCATGTTCAGATGATTGTGAAAGCAAGCAGCGATCATATCTCCCATTAATTATATCATCTATTAAAACATTGACATGTGTTTTGAAAATATATCTTTAATTTAGAAAATAATTGTAATATTTTAACACTGTCCAAACTAATTTGCACAGCATTGTATATACCTGATTACCATTCAATTCACGATAATACTGGATAAAATTAATCTAGCTTCCTTGTCCTTCTATTCGATCTAATCGAAATGTCGGACAGTGACGGTTGAGTGTGGTACTGTTTCTTAAATAATTAATTACGAAGCAAATACCTTATCATTTTCTTTTGTGTTAACTGTGATATGTTAGATAACTTTAGTTCTACAAATTCAGAGCATTTCCAGTGAAATTATGATTTAGAGTGGAGGGGATCTTTAATAATTTAATCCCTAATATTCCACATTTTAGATAATAACAACGTCTCTATAATCCTCCTGTCGATGTAATAGATTATTAGTTTAGACGAGATTGCTTGCGAGGACTTTCAAGAAATGGAATTTGTTGGCCGCTGTCCAAAATTCACTTAATTAATGTATGTCCCCCTGGACCTGAGTTGTTTATTTTCTTCATTTCAAAGGAAGTGAAATATTACCTTTAGCTCAACTGCAATCTATACAGAGTCACGTGAATTTATAAAAAGGAGAAATGTTGGGACTGAAAATAAATCTATTTAGCTGATGCCTGATTCTAATTATTTAGATTATAATCTAGATTGGCAATAACATAATCTAGCTGGAAAGACCGTAAATTTCTTAATTCATGAAGTTCATAGGATAAAAATGATATTTCACTATAAGTTCAATATTTCGCATAAATGTTCACAACATAATTCTTAGTGTCCTAATTGAAGTACTTACTGTGCCCCTATATTGCTAACAGTGTTCTGATTGAGGTACTTACTGTGTCCCTATATTGCTAACAGTGTCCTGATTGAGGTACTTACTGTTTCCCGTTATTGCTAACAGTGTCCTGTTAGAAGTATAAATATAAATCCTATTTAGTTATAAAATGTGCTATTTGTTGTTGTCCTATTAATTCTAGCGGGCGAATGAGTTCAGCCTAATTTTCCTCTAATTATATAGTGGTTATTATATCACAATATAATTAAAGGTTAAAAGGTAAGAGACTCATTATATAAGTTAGCAGTATATTACGTTAAAAAGATTATATAATTATTTATATAATAATCTGTGTAATTATCTTGTCTTAGAATTAATGTAGCTGAAGCTACTAGCAAGCATGATATTGCCTTTTCTATATATGTTGGAAAGATAAGCTGTTTATTGCAGACTAAATTAATTATATATTCATTTAGTTTATAACAGTTGCTGTTTTTTAAACGTATAACTTTATTATGAAATTGTGATGACGTTATTTCATTTCATAATTGTTGATATTAACAATTTTCTTTATTCAAATAGTTAGTTGCTGTTGCTGTGACTTGAAATAATTTAGGCGGTATAAAGTGTATAGAAAAATATTTATAGAAACAATAAATTCTAATCGTTTTTATACTTATAATAAATCGAAGATATCCTTCCAGTTGGTTATATGTTATAATACACAAATTACTGCACGAAAAGAATGATTTAACGTATTAATTGGATTTAACAGAGAAATCATAATATTTTCTAAAAGTTTATAATTTGCTACAAATTTATTTTTCTATTTTCTTTATATATATTTTTCGATACAACGATTCTTTAATTTTCATTTAATCATTTATGTTTATAAAAAACATTATTCCTATTTCCTCCTTACCTTCTTCCTCTACTTCATGTCAGTGGTGACATTCTTTCTCTCTATTAGATTAGTTACAAGGGACTTAGTAGTTAGCGTCACTGCAGAGTGTTGCTCGAAGAACTCCTCCCCTAAAGTAACTTGTGTCACTAAATTGCCTGTAGTTAACAGAATGAGGCACTCTAATTGCTATGCCGCATTGGATGAGTGTTCAGTTACCGGACAGTTCCACATTTTCGATCATATAAGAAAATGTAAACAATAAATTATTATTGTAAAATAATAACAATTATTAAAAAAAAGTTAATTGATCGAAGATTTGGAACTGTCCGAATAATTTTATAAGATAATAATGAATTACTATGGAAATTTATGATGTATCCAACCAAATATTTTGTTATAGCTACTATTATTTATTGTTTTATTAATATATATGGCCTAATATGCTTTATATTGTTTTTTTCAATTTCTTTTACTACTAGTTATTTATTTAATTAAACATTTTAAATTATTTGTTATTTTTTATTCACATTTATTATATCGACTAATATATAGTATATCACTAATTTTCTTTACAAATATTCACCATATTCACTAATATTTAACTACAATATTTTTTACAAATATTTACTATTTACATTAATTTTTACCAAATTTTACTAATATTTTACAAGCATTTTTTATATATTGTTTTTTTCTAACATTTACTTTATTTTATTAATATATGCTGTATCACACTAAATTTAGCTACTTTACTTAATTCATAATAATCAGAATAACATCAGAACTTTTTAGAGGTGAATTCTCACCAGAGGTTTCCTGAAGATAAATATTAGGAGATATGACGTTAATTTCCCTCAGCTTCTAAGGTGATTTAAGAGTGTTACATGGAATCAAGTTAAGAAGATATTTACTTTCCGTGTATATATTTTTAGGAAACTAGTTGAATATATTATAAATATATTTAGTTAATATCAATATTTTATATCTGACAATCAGAGCTATTAACTGCAAAATAGTAATTAATTTTTTAAAGTATGTCAAATATGCATAGCAAAATCCATAGACTTATGTGCAATTTTGCCCAAAAATCATAGTATTTTTCCCACTTCGAATGAGATGTCGGTCTTCAATAGTTGATCCATAACTACTTATACTTACAACTACGTTGTCAAAATGACACAAATCGTTCACTCATTACATTGAGTTACAGTGGCAATAACGACATTTTATCTAAAAGAATTTGTTAGAATATATGATGTAGAAAGACGTGTACTGTGTGGTATATATTTGTACCCCCTCTAACTCTCAATATCTGAGCTCTAAATTTTATAATAATTTATATTTATAATACGTTATGTGCATGGAAATGATTCTATTTACTAACTAATATTCGGTAAAATATTTTACCTTCATTTCCAAATTAGGCTCAGTGCTTATCTAAAGTTTCCCAAAATAGCGTAAGTTTATAATGGAAACATTCCGTCATGCACCATTGTACAGCACTTTGCGTCTCAAACTAAAGATTAAACGGCACGAACTTCACTCGTTGGTTCGTAAGATTCGAACTTTACTCAATTTACCGAAACTTGTGCACCGAAAGAAAATTATCACTGGAAGAATTTCCATACTAAGTGTCAGGTCTCCTTGCTGTTTATATCTTGGAGCTGTTTTAACTCTAATATACTTTTTCGATTTTTTTCCGTATAGTTCTAGAAAATAATAACATCCCACAATTTTTATATCAGATTCTTCTCCCATCCCTCTCTTCTAAATTAGAAACTCCCCCTCCCATAAACCCTCATTTCTACAACGGACACTTACTTCTACTCTCCCTCATTCAATTTTTTTAACAAACATTTCGTCCACACACATTTCGTATAGAGGAGATTTCATATACAGAATTTTCGTAGATAGGATGTTACGTCGACAAGATGCTATGTCGATCAGACGTTACGTCTACAAGACATTACGTCTTCAAAACGGGATATTAGTTCACTCTAATATATGTGTATCGGGGGGCTTGGGCTTCCCGATCCTCTCTGTTAGGCCATTAAATAATCATTACGTCTGCAGTACAACAAACTAGAGAATGCAACAAACTACATAACGGCCATTTATGTTGAATATTTTAATATTCCCTTTACAAAAATTCGTCCATAAAAGGCATTGTCCGGATAACGTCCTGTCGACGAATCGTCTGCGCATCCATTTACTCCATCTCTTGGTCCCCCAATACTAAAGAACACCCCCCCCCCCCCATCTCTACAACAGACTCCCGGTGGAGAATATCTTGCCATGAGTGAGTACTCAGAATGCAAATGACTCCAATTTTGACAATTAGAGTTGCTTCCCCTCTTCAAGTCTCCCAATTTAGTCCAATCTGCTCTTGCAGTTCGCCAACAAATTCTCTCCTCTCGAGTTATTCAACAAAATGAAGATACTTTCACTGCTAACTTCAACTAATTTGATTAAATTATTTGAAGAAAAGATTCATAGCAGCTAAAAAAATGCTATAATATTTCAACGTTTTCGCTTTTGTTCAACTCTTTCGCTTCCTTTGGGTTAATAAGTCCAAAACAAACAAAAACAATTCGAAGTGGAATGTTTAAAATGTTTAAACATTTATGCAAAACTATTTTACACACGATTTCACAAATCTTATTTCTCTGTTTTCTCTATTTTGGTAATCACTCGTGTGAATGACTTTACTGTTTACACTAGCACGGGAGGTGGCGCTTATGGAGACTAGAATTGGAGTCTCACATACTGAGTACCCGGTGTACTAACCAGGGAATGACTTTACTGTTTACACTAGCACGGGAGGTGGCGCTTATGGAGACTAGAATTGGAGTCTCACATACTGAGTACCCGGTGTACTAACCAGGGAATGACTTTACTGTTTACACTAGCACGGGAGGTGGCGCTTATGGAGACTAGAATTAGAGTCTCACATACTTAGTACCCGGTGTACTAACCAGGGAATGACTTTACTGTTTACACTAGCACGGGAGGTGGCACTTATGGAGACTAGAATTGGAGTTTCGCATACTTAGTACCCGATGTACTAACCAGGGAATGACTTTACTGTTTACACTAGCACAGGAGGTGGCACTTATGGAGACTAGAATTGGAGTCTCACATACTGAGTACCCGGTGTACTAACCAGGGAATGACTTTACTGTTTACACTAGCACGGGAGGTGGCGCTTATGGAGACTAGAATTGGAGTCTCACATACTGAGTACCCGGTGTACTAACCAAGGAATGACTTTACTGTTTACACTAGCATGGGAGGTGGCGCTTATGGAGACTAGAATTGGAGTCTCACAAACTGAGTACCCGGTGTACTAACCAGGGAATGACTTTACTGTTTACACTAGCACGGGAGGTGATGCTTATGGAAAGTTGGTGTCTGAATTTTCTATGTATCCGGTGTATCTTTTCCATCAGATATACTATTTTATTACTAATAAATCCCATGTTTTTATATTTGGACTGTGATTTATAATATTCCTCCCAAATATCCGAAATATCTGATCTATATGGGATAGGGCGGATTTGTTTATGATTATTCAGAGATCCGTCCGCACGATTCAGACATGTCATAACAAAAGTAATTTATTCAAAAAAGGTATTGTGTACCATTTTTTTTTTACCAGAAAAAATGGTACCGACTTATGTTTTCTTGATATGAATATTTGTTCACTCAAATGTTTTTTGGAGTATATTATTTTTTTATTATAAGAATATATAAGTATTATGTTCAGTTTTTAAGGGTCATTCTAATATGAAATTAAAGACGAAATCTTTTTTATTCAAATCAAGTAAAAATGCTCCGATTATATAACTTCTATAATGTTCGTATTCTATATCGGTTTCATTAATTTTGAAAAAAAAATCCTTACCTTATTATCGGTATTATTTACACATTTTGATAATATAGTTTGTTTGTAAAGAGATATTAAATGAATGTAATTAATCGATACCCTAATCATATAATATAGCATGAAAATGGATTTATCTTTCAACAAATCATTTGCTTGTTTTGTTTTCATTAATATAATTGTCAGTTGTCACTATGGCAATAATATTTCTTCCAAAGCCAGCGCAAAAATGAAAAACAGCACTGAGATCATTTATTCTTCGGAGGGGCATATTTTACGGTGGATTTACGCAAGGATCTTCCAAGAGTAAGATTGATGCAATCTTACGGCAGTGAATGTCTTCCGCTGTCAACCGTACGATAGATAGTGTCTTCCGCTGTCAACCGTACGATAGATAGTGTCTTCCGCTGTCAACCGTACGATAGATAGTGTCTTCCGCTGTCAACCGTACGATAGATAGTGTCTTCCGCTGTCAACCGTACGATAGATAGTGTTTTCCGCTGTCAACCGTACGATAGATAGTGTCTTCCGCTGTCAATCGTACGATAGATAGTGTCCTCCGCTGTCAACCGTACGATAGATAGTGTCATCCGCTGCCAACTGTACGATAGATAGTGTCTTCTGCTGCCAACCGTACGGTAGATAGTGTCTTCCGCTATCCATCGTACGATAGATAGTGTCTTACGCTACTAACTGTACAATAGATAGTGTCTTCCGCTGTCAACTGTACGATAGATAGTTTCTTCCGCTGCCAATCGTACGATAGATAGTGTCTTCCGATGTCAACTGTACGATAGATAGTGTCTTACGCTACTAACTGTACAATAGATAGCGTCTTCCGCTATCCACCGTACGATAGATAGTGTCTTCCGCTGTCAACTGTACGATAGATAGTGTCTTCCGCTGCCAACCGTACGATAGATAGTGTCTTCCGCTGCCAACCGTACAATAGATAGTGTCTTCCGCTGCAAACCGTACAATAGATAGTGTCTTCCGCTGTCAACTGTACGATAGATAGTGTCTTCCGCTGCCAACCGTACGATAGATAGTGTCTTCCGCTGCCAACCGTACGATAGATAGTGTCTTCCGCTGCCAACCGTACAATAGATAGTGTCTTCCGCTGTCAACTGTACGATAGATAGTGTCTTCCGCTGCCAACCGTACAATAGATAGTGTCTTCCGCTGCCAACCGTACAATAGATAGTGTCTTCCGCTGTCAACTGTACGATAGATAGTGTCTTCCGCTGCCAACCGTACGATAGATAGTGTCTTCCGCTGCTAACTGTACGATAGATAATGTCTTCCGCTGTCAACTGTACGATAGATAGTGTTTTCCGGTGCTAGCCGTACGATAGATAGTGTCTTCCGCTGTCAACCGTACGATAGATAGTGTCTTCCGCTGTCAACCGTACGATAGATAGTGTATACCATTGTCTACCGTACGATAGATAGTGTATACCATTGTCTACCGTACGGTATACGGACACTTGGCTGAAGAACATTTGGCCCAAATATTTTTATGCAAACGACAATTACTTAATATTTTAATACAAAAAACAAAATTTTGATATAATAATATTACTTAATATATAATAACCATTAACCAATAATTAATTTGAATACTAATATGCAAACTTTATGTAATACAGTATAGGCCACAAAAATGTTTCTGCTCCTTCAAATACTTGTAAATCGTTAGCCTATGGACAAAAAGAACTGTATCTTGGTCTCTTTTTCTCCGCCTCCTCTTGTACATACTATTAACAGGTAAAACATTTTTTAATTGATGGATGTGGTTTAAGAACAGGTAAGCAAAGAGTGAGGGTGATTATTTTTGTCATTGCATGAAGGTTATTCTTAGAGCTAACTCTGTGATTTTACTTACTAAAAGGCAGTGAATAATGGAAAACAATTATGATGGTAAAAATTTTCTTACTTGGAAACTATTTGGAAATTGAATAACTTCAGTAACATTTTGATCTAATTGAAGTTTTCACGCTGAATATTCGTTCTTCGCTTGTTTATTGCATGGTTAAGGCCAGTTTCACACAGGCATTTTTAACACCGCGGAAAAAAAAATCTTAAATGTATTTCTAGTATTTATTAACGATTTTCCCAGTTGTTCTATTTTTTCAAATTTACCCTGTTCGCTAATGATTCCACAATTTCTTCTGTTATTCCTGTTAATCATCTTGGTTCTATTCATACTGTAATTAACGCCGAACTTTGTGTAATCTATGATTGGTTAGTAAGTAATAAAATTATGGTAAATATTGACAAGTCTAAATTTGTGGTTTTCTCAAATAGAGGATCTTTTAGTTTGTTATCTGTGAGGCTTGGTGATGGAGTGGTAGAACGTGTGGATTCTGTTAAGTTTCTGGGTGTTAAGGCCCGTTCACACGCTACGATAAATAGGAGCGATTTATTGAGCACAGAGATCGCAACAATTTATCAGATGATTGAGACAGTGTTTACACGCAACGATTTTTACTCCAATATCTTTATTTTTGACTAGCCGTCATGGACGAAACATAATGGTGGTCTGCATTTGGAATGTGTTTAGCATTATAATTTGAGTTAGATTGCAACAATTTATTGGAACCCTGTTTACACGTTCAAACTTATCGTTACGATTCGTATAAATTTGAGCCTGTTTCACCAATCACACAATCCAATTCCAACTCCAATAAATCGCTACGATCACCTGTTCACACGTACTGATAAATTGCAACAACCTCTTCATTACGATAAATCGCTTCAATTTATCGTAGCGTGTAAACGGGCCTTTAACTTGAATAAAAATCTCACATTTTCTCATCATATTGATTCGGTGTCAATTAGAATCTCTAGATCAATTGGAGCTCTATCAAAAGTGAACACTCTTTTCCCTGGTCATATCATGAAATCATTATACTCTTGTATGATTCATCTTCACTTTTTGTATGCCATTGAGGCATGGTATGGTGCACCTGACTACATAATAAATAGTACATTGATGGTTCTTCAGAAGAGAGCTGTTAGGATGGTCACTTGTAGTACTTTCTTATCTCAAACTGAACAATGGTTTATAGATTTGGAAATCCTGAAACTTCCTGATCTTTTCAAACATAGAATAGGTATCTACGTTTACAAAACTTTAAATTTTCCTGATTTCGATCCCTCATTACAATTCTCATATAAATCAGCATACTCATCGTACCCGTAATCTGTCATTAATTACTAAGCCCCTGATAAGAACTGTTAAATGTCAATCTTGTATCCGATTTATAGGTTCTCACGTTTGGAACTCTATTAACTCGGTAGCTAAATTAGCTAGTTCTTTAAATAGTTTTAATCAAATATAAAAATCTGAATTATTAAATAATCAATATTAACATTTATATTTTTATATGTTTATCTTTCTGCACGTCTCTCTTTATTTGTTTTGTATGTTTTTGTTTTTTAATTTTAGTTTTTGGTTGCTCTAAAAGCTCACGCTTAATAGAGCCTTAAATTCCTGTTAATTCTTTTTTCAAATAAAACTTATAATGGTCAGATAAAATCCCGATTATCTGATCAAACTGTAAGGGAATTTATGTTCATTAAATAAATGAATAAATAAATAAATGTGTTTACATTTGAGTTTTTTTTTTATCGCTGATGGAAAAGTCACATTATATTTTTGCTTCAATCAAAATGACACTGAAGCTGTTCTATTTTCCAAGGAAGAAGTGTTAGCACCCTGTATTATAATATCTACCATTATATTATTTTTCATTTATCCACTGCCTTTTAGTAAGTAAAGTCACAGAGTTAGCTCTAAGAATAACCTTCGCGCAATGACAAAAATAATCACTCTCACTCTTTGCTTACCTGTTCTTAAACTATGTCAAACAGTTCAAAATTGTTTTTACCAGTTAATAGTACAATAAGAGGCGGAGAAAAAGAGACCAAGATATAGTTTTTTCATCCATTGGCTAACGATTTACAAGTATTTGAAAAAGCGGAAACATTTTGGTGTCCCATACTGTATGATTCCCAAAAATAGCAAGTTCAAAAAGTATAATTATAATTGTTGGGTAATATAAGCTTGCAGTTCGTAATATGGATACACATTTGATAAAAGTTTTTACTCTAAAAAAATCGTACGTTTTAATCTAAAAAAATTTTTTACTATAAAAATTGACAAGTGTCATTTGATCACGCAAACATATGCTAAATAGTTACTGCCGCTAACTCTTGTACAGCAGAGAAGGATTATCGTGCGGTAGAGAATAACTGCCGTACGATAGAGACTGACAGCCGTTAATAACTGTACAATGGAGATTGATTACGGGTAACGAATATACGATAGAGAGAAACTGCCACTAAATACTGTATGGAAGAGAGTGAATGCCGCTAACTACTTCACGGAAGAGAATGACTGCCATTATCTACTGTACGATAGAGAATGACGGCCGCTAATTACAGTACTATAGAGAATGACTGCCGCTAACTACAGTACTATAGAGAATGACTGCTGCTAACTTCAGTACTATAGAGAATGACTGCTGATAACTACAGTACTATAGAGAATGACTGCCGATAACTACAGTACTATAGAGAATGACTGCCGATAACTACAGTACGATAGAGAATGACTGCCGATAACTACAGTACTATAGAGAATGACTGCCGATAACTACAGTACGATAGAGAATGACTGCAACTAACTACAGTACGAGAGACTATAGAGAATAACTGCTGCTAATTACTGCACGGTGGAGAATGACTGCAGTTAACTGTCTTCACTGTATCGAAATGCATAGCTATTAATAGCAAATTATTATTTTCTTCTTTACAAATAATATATTTTTATTCCTGCTAAGTTCAATTTGGTAGAACATATGTTTGTAAATTAGATTCACTAACGGAAATAATATAGAATAGACTGGGAATGGAAGTTTCTGGAATCTATCAGCAGTTTATTATTATATCATTGTAACTTTACCCAAGATATAAGCTATCTAAATTTTAAAATATCTCTGCCAGCTTCTTCAAATAAACTTTATTATGGATGGAATAGAAATTCCTTTTGATTTTCGATCAAAATTTTCCTCGTTTCATTTTAAAGTTTCACCAAATTGGATTTATGAAATGCCGAAAAGTTTCGCTTACGAAATATGAAACGAATTATTTGCTTTCAGTTACAAATGAGAATACTTTTGGACGGTATTTTGTAATTTGGCAAAAAGTTATTTGATGTATCTTTGATAATTGAGTGTGTTTATATTTAAATTTGTATCTTATTAATTAAGATGCTCATTCTTCAAGAGATTCACATTTAATCAGGTTTTTATTGTACTATTTTCTGATGAATAGAAACCTGATAAAATGAAAGTTCCCAAGGCAAGAAGGATTTATTACTGGGATATTATCCCTAGTAACCTAGCCACTTTCAATTTTAAACAGATATGGAATCTGTCTTTCCATGGCTTTAACTTGTTGTGATTCGACAAAAAAGAAGGTGATAAATGGTAATTAAGATACTTATATTATTAGCATTTATTGAAATATATAAGGAGCATATCAGAGGTCACTCGAGTCATGAGATCTTTGCTGGTTAATTATTTTTAATTTGATAATTATTCTTTGGCGTTTACCAATGGATGTGTAAATATTAAATAAAGATATTTATGAAAGAAAATATATCGAAATGTCAATTTGTTAAGATTTTATATGAGTTTTAGTGAGGACTGGCGGCACACGCCAGTGACTGGGTTAGTCAGCAAACTTTAGTGGCCTATGTTACTAGGGTTAGGTGAATATCCCAGGAATAAATCCTATTTGCCTGGGTATCTTCAAGAATCATCACTTATAAATTACCTAAAGATGAATCATTACAAAAAAAGAGGTAAAATAAATATATATCATCACACTAAATCAATACAGGCACGTAGAATTTGTTGAATTAAAAATATTTTCTCAACAGAAATATTTGAATTACGATTCGTATACCTTTTAGGAACGAAAATTTCTTATAAATCTTAATTTTATTAAATTAAATTTTAATGTCATACAAATGTATCTACTGGTTATTTCTAAATTGCCACTTGACTATAAATTTCACAATGACTATACAGTGTGATTCCCTACATTGCAGTGGTGATAAAATACATTGTTTGCAAATTGGTTTATTGTTCTGAGAATGCCTTCCTCTCGGTTCTAACTCGCTATAGAATGGTCTCCCCTTTGTTATTTAAGTGTCTATATTAGTTTGAAGGCATTACGTATTGTCTGATATTCGCAAAGTAAATTAAAGATTAAAGTTAATTAAAGACGTTCCCTCCATAGTACTTCTTCTGATGATAAATTGCATTCTACAATTGGAAAGATTCTGTAAATTATAAGCATACATAACCAGTTTAAAATAAAAATAATCTATTCTATAAGTTAGGTATGTTTGTGTATCTTTGCTATTGAATTAATGATCTTTCACACGTTTCTACTATATTATTATTGGTATTATATCAGATACATGAAATTAAGTTTTATTAATCCTCTCGATACGACAATTTCAATTTGAGGATTTTTTGTATATTTTACATTGATTTCTTATTCTAATTGCAAAAAAATTGTATTTGGCATCCAGAATATTTATAACTTTTGTTATTTAAATTTGTTAGTTAATGGGTGAAAAAAATATATTTATATTTCATAGTTTCAAAATTAATTTTAATTTTAAAATATTTGTTTACTGATTAAAGTTTTCAAAAATAAAATTTATATCAAACTTGATATTAATTCCAATAGTAATTCATTGCTTTTCCATGAGTAACTCAATTAATTGTCATTAACCAGATTATTCCTCATTAATATTCTAACCTTATTTTTCTCTTCTGTTTTCAGAAGATGGTCGAAGTCGAAGACTCTTTTCGAATGGGATTAATTTCTTCCGACAGTCCCGATGACGTTCCTTAATTTTTACCGACTGAAAAGTCACGAGCCAAACCTCCTAATTGGAACATTGATGTCTTTCGAATGAGATGCGACTGAGTTGAATCCCAAATGTTCTTTTTTGACCTGATACATTGATTCGGAGATCAAGGAACTAATAAGTGACCTTAAGATGTACAGTGTAGTGGGTAGCCATCCTGTTGAAAAGAGTGAACGAAAGAAGAAGAAGAAGAGTTCATGCAAGGGCTCCCAGAGTCGACCAATGGCTTCCATAAAAGCAGGGGTTATTATAGGGGGTGCGGTGCTCGGTCGAAGAGTCGACAGAGATGGTCAAACGAGGCCCGAAGGTGGCTCTTCTTTTCGAAATGTGCCTGCAGTCAAAGAGGAGGATATTGTCTTAAGTAAGCATAATGTAAGGAATGATATCAGAAATAAGGAGACTGATGGTCAGTGGAATAATACAATCTATAAGGATAATGGAAATTTGAGACACTTTATAGAATGTGATAGGGAAGTCTCTCGATATTATTTAAATGATAGTGAAGGGATAAATGATGCTAACTATGAAGCAGAAGAGATTAGAATATCAATGGATGGAGAACATGCAGATGATGATGAATGGTGCGAAGCCCCTTCACACGCCTGCGCCATTCAGTATAGAAGAATAACCAACCAAAACTCCCAATGCTGCTCCCACTGTACATTTTCTTCCAGCGGTGCTGACATCCACTCGAAAATAATTTCAGGTATTAGAGATTTCCCACCCTCGCAGAATTTCATTTCGATGGTGGACCAGTCACCTCCCTTTGGAATCAACATGTCTTCCTACCAAAAACCTTACAAGTCTTCAGTCAGTCTAACGGACAGTCCACGAAGATCAAAACGCAATCAATCAAAACACGACATAGGAGAATCTATCGAACTTAGAAATAGACATAGTAACAAATCTAACAACATCACCAAATCCAGGTCAGATGACATCTTGTACAACAACGTCAATGAACGAACACAGACGACGAAGGAGACCAAGTTGTACGAGAGGCGACGTAAGACATCCGAACATGCAGATGAAGATGGTCACATTCAGAGTGACATGCGGGTGAGTAGGAGTCAGGGGGACTTGATGGACTCCGCTACAAGACCCACCCTCACTGCTAGGATAGACATACCGGAGGAGAAGAAGGAGAATCCGAGGGAGGTAGCAAAGAGGAGGCGAGAGAGGGAGAGGAAGAGGAGGGAGGCAGCTTTACCTCTCATGCAGAGGGTCTTACTCTCCATCAAAAGATTGTACGAGGATGAGGATGAAGGTGAGAAAATATTTTCATCTTTCTGTTTTTGTTAGATCATTTGATATCTATTTTAACTGCACAACTTTTATCACTATTTAGTGTATACTTAATCCAAGCTATATAATTTATTGTGTATATGTTTAACATTCATTAATCATAAGTAATCTTGAATAAATTACTAAATAATTTGATGATTATTGGTAATACTCAATGATCATTACCATCATTTGATGATTATTCATAATGTTCAATGATTATTTAAAATAGTTAATGATAATTAATAATCTTCAGTGCTAATTTGTAACATCTAATTACCCTTTAGCTATTGTTGATTATATATAGTATTTCAAGAATATTAAAAAAATTACTATTTATAATATTTAATGATTATCCATAATATTTAATTATTATCTACCTATTCTATAAATATATTATCTATTTATTCAATTTTTATATTTTTAAAAATATTTAATGATTATTTATATATAATCATTATATAAAATCGTTTCTGATTTTAATTAAGTAATATTCACTAATTAATGAAATTTATTCAGTAGCTAATTATACAAATTATTAATTAAAGGATGTAAAACCTTCACTTTACCCAAAGCAAATTTAAAAATTTCCCTTCATATAATCTTTATATTTACCTTTGTATTTTCCCTTATCATTTCCATTATTTTCCCTTTTTACAATTAACCGTTATATTTAGATTCAAATTTAATTTTCATAGTTCATTATATATTTTGCTTCATAATTCACCATATACTTCCCTTTATAGTACCTTTATATTCCCATTCCTCACTACCTTCTCCGCCATCAGCAGGTCTCTTTTTCACACTCTAATTAGTTCTCTGTTTATCTCCTCAACCAAAACTAATTCAGAGCTTTGACCGAAATCTATTGGGAATATTTTACAGGAAATTGCACCTTCACTAACGAGTCCCAATTCCTATAGGAATGCGTTCACGCAATCCTAATATTTATTCCAATGTTTGCAGATGATGTGGAATATACTTTTTAGAGAGTTATAAATATGTTGAACTGTTGAGCTTATCTCAGCATTACTCATTTTTTTCATCTTTTTTTTAACTTTTTTTTATTCAATTTAGGTTAAACTAATTATTGTATAATTTTCTCTGATAGTACATCATCACAGTGACTCTTTTCTCTGATAGTACATCATCACAGTGACTCTTTTCTCTGATGGTACATCATCACAGTGACTCTTTTCTCTGATAGTACATCATCACAGTGACTCTTTTCTCTGATAGTACATCATCACAGTGACTCTTCTCTCTGATAGTACATCATCACAGTGACTCTTCTCTCTGATAGTACATCATCACAGTGACTCTTTTCTCTGATAGTACATCATCACAGTGACTCTTTTCTCTGATAGTACATCATCACAATGACTCTTTTCTCTGATGGTACATCATCACAGTGACTCTTTTCTCTGATAGTACATCATCACAGTGACTCTTTTCTCTGATTGTACATCATCACAGTGACTCTTTTCTCTGATGGTACATCATCACAGTGACTCTTTCCTCTGATAGTACATCATCACAGTGACTCTTTTCTCTGATAGTACATCATCACAGTGACTCTTTTCTCTGATTGTACATCATCACAGTGACTCTTTTCTCTGATAGTACATCATCACAGTGACTCTTTTCTCTGATAGTACATCATCACAGTGACTCTTTTCTCTGATAGTACATCATCACAGTGACTCTTTTCTCTGATAGTACATCATCACAGTGACTCTTTTCTCTGATTGTACATCATCACAGTGACTCTTTTCTCTGATTGTACATCATCACAGTGACTCTTTTCTCTGATTGTACATCATCACAGTGACTCTTTTCTCTGATAGTACATCATCAAAGTGACTCTTTTCTCTGATAGTACATCATCACAGTGACTCTTTTCTCTGATAGTACATCATCACAGTGACTCTTTTCTCTGATGGTACATCATCACAGTGACTCTTTTCTCTGATAGTACATCATCACAGTGACTCTTTTCTCTGATTGTACATCATCACAGTGACTCTTTTCTCTGATAGTACATCATCTCAGTGACTCTTTTCTCTGATAGTACATCATCACAGTGACTCTTCTCTCTGATAGTACATCATCACAGTGACTCTTTTCTCTGACAGTACAACATCACAGTGACTCATTTCTCTGACAGTACATCATCACAGTGACTCTTTTCTCTGATAGTACATCATCACAGTGACTCTTTTCTCTGATAGTACATCATCACAGTGACTCTTTTCTCTGATTGTACATCATCACAGTGACTCTTTTCTCTGATAGTACATCATCACAGTGACTCTTTTCTCTGATAGTACATCATCACAGTGACTCTTTTCTCTGATTGTACATCATCACAGTGACTCTTTTCTCTGATTGTACATCATCACAGTGACTCTTTTCTCTGATAGTACATCATCAAAGTGACTCTTTTCTCTGATAGTACATCATCACAGTGACTCTTTTCTCTGATAGTACATCATCACAGTGACTCTTTTCTCTGATAGTACATCATCACAGTGACTCTTTTCTCTGATAGTACATCATCACAGTGACTCTTTTCTCTGATTGTACATCATCACAGTGACTCTTTTCTCTGATTGTACATCATCACAGTGACTCTTTTCTCTGATTGTACATCATCACAGTGACTCTTTTCTCTGATAGTACATCATCAAAGTGACTCTTTTCTCTGATAGTACATCATCACAGTGACTCTTTTCTCTGATAGTACATCATCACAGTGACTCTTTTCTCTGATGGTACATCATCACAGTGACTCTTTTCTCTGATAGTACATCATCACAGTGACTCTTTTCTCTGATTGTACATCATCACAGTGACTCTTTTCTCTGATAGTACATCATCTCAGTGACTCTTTTCTCTGATAGTACATCATCACAGTGACTCTTCTCTCTGATAGTAAATCATCACAGTGACTCTTTTCTCTGACAGTACAACATCACAGTGACTCATTTCTCTGACAGTACATCATCACAGTGACTCTTTTCTCTGATAGTACATCATCACAGTGACTCTTTTCTCTGATTGTACATCATCACAGTGACTCTTTTCTCTGATTGTACATCTACACAGTGACTCTTTTCTCTGATAGTACATCATCACAGTGACTCTTTTCTCTGATAGTACATCATCACAGTGACTCTTTTCTCTGATAGTACATCATCACAGTGACTCTTTTCTCTGATAGTACATCATCACAGTGACTCTTTTCTCTGATTGTACATCATCACAGTGACTCTTTTCTCTGATTGTACATCATCACAGTGACTCTTTTCTCTGATTGTACATCATCACAGTGACTCTTTTCTCTGATAGTACATCATCAAAGTGACTCTTTTCTCTGATAGTACATCATCACAGTGACTCTTTTCTCTGATAGTACATCATCACAGTGACTCTATTCTCTGATTGTACATCATCACAGTGACTCTTTTCTCTGATAGTACATCATCACAGTGACTCTTTTCTCTGATAGTACATCATCACAGTGACTCTTTTCTCTGATAGTACATCATCACAGTGACTCTTTTCTCTGATAGTACATCATCACAGTGACTCTTTTCTCTGATAGTACATCATCACAGTGACTCTTTTCTCTGATTGTACATCATCACAGTGACTCTTTTCTCTGATTGTACATCATCACAGTGACTCTTTTCTCTGATAGTACATCATCAAAGTGACTCTTTTCTCTGATAGTACATCATCACAGTGACTCTTTTCTCTGATAGTACATCATCACAGTGACTCTTTTCTCTGATGGTACATCATCACAGTGACTCTTTTCTCTGATAGTACATCATCACAGTGACTCTTTTCTCTGATTGTACATCATCACAGTGACTCTTTTCTCTGATAGTACATCATCTCAGTGACTCTTTTCTCTGATAGTACATCATCACAGTGACTCTTCTCTCTGATAGTACATCATCACAGTGACTCTTTTCTCTGACAGTACAACATCACAGTGACTCATTTCTCTGACAGTACATCATCACAGTGACTCTTTTCTCTGATAGTACATTATCACAGTGACTCTTTTCTCTGATTGTACATCATCACAGTGACTCTTTTCTCTGATTGTACATCATCACAGTGACTCTTTTCTCTGATAGTACATCATCACAGTGACTCTTTTCTCTGATAGTACATCATCACAGTGACTCTTTTCTCTGATAGTACATCATCACAGTGACTCTTTTCTCTGATAGTACATCATCACAGTGACTCTTTTCTCTGATTGTACATCATCACAGTGACTCTTTTCTCTGATTGTGCATCATCACAGTGACTCTTTTCTCTGATTGTACATCATCACAGTGACTCTTTTCTCTGATAGTACATCATCAAAGTGACTCTTTTCTCTGATAGTACATCATCACAGTGACTCTTTTCTCTGATAGTACATCATCACAGTGACTCTTTTCTCTGATAGTACATCATCACAGTGACTCTTTTCTCTGATGGTACATCATCACAGTGACTCTTTTCTCTGATAGTACATCATCACAGTGACTCTTTTCTCTGATTGTACATCATCACAGTGACTCTTTTCTCTGATAGTACATCATCTCAGTGACTCTTTTCTCTGATAGTACATCATCACAGTGACTCTTCTCTCTGATAGTACATCATCACAGTGACTCTTTTCTCTGACAGTACAACATCACAGTGACTCATTTCTCTGACAGTACATCATCACAGTGACTCTTTTCTCTGATAGTACATCATCACAGTGACTCTTTTCTCTGATTGTACATCATCACAGTGACTCTTTTCTCTGATAGTACATCATCACAGTGACTCTTTTCTCTGATAGTACATCATCACAGTGACTCTTTTCTCTGAAAGTACATCATCACAGTGACTCTTTTCTCTGATGGTACATCATCACAGTGACTCTTTCCTCTGATAGTTCATCATCACAGTGACTCTTTCCTCTGATAGTTCATCATCACAGTGACTCTTTTCTCTGATAGTACATCATCACAGTGACTCTTTTCTCTGATTGTACATCATCACAGTGACTCTTTTCTCTGATAGTACATCATCAAAGTGACTCTTTTCTGTGATAGTACATCATCACAGTGACTCTTTTCTCTGATAGTACATCATCACAGTGACTCTTTTCTCTGATTGTACATCATCACAGTGACTCTTTTCTCTGATAGTAAATCATCACAGTGACTCTTTTCTCTGATGGTACATCATCACAGTGACTCTTTTCTCTGATGGTACATCATCACAGTGACTCTTTTCTCTGACAGTACATCATCACAGTGACTCTTTTCTCTGATAGTACATCATCACAGTGACTCTTTTCTCTGATAGTACATCATCAGAGTGACTCTTTTCTCTGATAGTACATCATCACAGTGACTCTTTTCTCTGATGGTACATCATCACAGTGACTCTTTTCTCTGACAGTACATCATCACAGTGACTCTTTTCTCTGATAGTACATCATCACAGTGACTCTTTTCTCTGATAGTACATCATCAGAGTGACTCTTTTCTCTGATAGTACATCATCACAGTGACTCTTTTCTCTGATAGTACATCATCACAATGACTCTTTCCTCTGATAGTACATCATCACAATGACTCTTTTCTCTGATTCTACATCACAGCAGTGACTCTTTTCTCCCAAGTCATCTCCAGTTGTGTTGACTTTAGTTCTCGTTTATAAATAGAGAAGAGATAAGCCAATCTGTTCACAATGTTCACAGTGTACTTTAACTCTCAACAAACTGCAATTCAAACACAGCAAGTTAGTTCATAATGTTAATTTTCCTTAACAAATAGAGGCTGTTTGCTGTTCCCTTCCAGTCACCAAATAAATTGTCGCACTGCTCCCTAACTTATGAAATACTGTTCACATTGTCAGGTAAAATACTATTACGCGGAAAACTTTCGCATTTGTTATTTATAAGTAATAATATTCATGTACATGTAGGCAAGGAAAACTGTTTCTTTACTGACTTTGTTGCAGATTACTAATTTCTCATTTTTAAAAAGAATCTTTACTAATTTAAATGTGTTAAGATATTTTAAATTGTTGTGGGTGCCCGTAGACGAATTTGTCACATTTGAAGATAATAGAATCTTAGAAATCGTGATTTATGAAATTAACTTTTTTCTCTGATTTAAGGACAGGAATTTTACTTTTTTTAATTTAAAATTTGATTATTCTTGGTAATGAATTACTTATATATTATTAACTATATTTTAGTTTGTAAGCAACTTCATTTGGTGTGTAAGAATTTCGTGTTGGAGGTTGTTTTACCTGCGTCAATAACTCAGTTAATATAACAATATTCAAATGTTATATAAAGAAATGAATAATATAAGGTAATATCAAAATATTGTTGTTATTTTTCAATAATAATTTAAGGAAGAAATGTCCTGTTTCTGTAATTCGTGATTTAGAAAAATGCTCCGTGGAATCAAACAGTTGAAATTTTTCGATCACGTAAGAAAGAAAATGTTAATAAATATTTAATTATTTATTTCAATTACTATGTACTGATTCTTATATGATCGAAAATGTGGAACCAATTGATAACGCAGAACTTACCCTACACCGAGAGAGAAAAGTACAACCCATGTGAGTCATATCTAATAGGTCATCAATTTGTGCTTTGAATCAATTTATTACGTGAGTTGGTTAGACTTTATTCATGTTTTCACGTGTGTTAAAACAACTATGACGTGGTGTGTCATCAAACATCGAACTTACTATCTTAGAGTTGAAAGTTACTTTTTTGAGAATTTTAATGTATGTTGACACAACTATGACAGAGTGTATTGTAGTAACTCAAAAAGACTGTTAATCCAATGTATCTGGTGTATAAACTAATTTATTATGAGAGTTGGATCTACTTTTTTAAGTTTAGGAGTGAGTCACCGGCGTTATATGCAAGATGTGGAAAATTTCACCGCGGAAGATTCCACCATTTTGAAAAAAATATACAAATAAACAGTTTATTTTAAAATGTATTTCTAAGTTTAGGTAATTGATAATTATAAATGAATAAATCTTCCTTTTAAATATAAAAAAATTAATAATCCATCATATGGGCATTAAATATTGAAATGGTTAATAGTGACAGAATATGACGCTTGTATTGGAACACCAACCTGTGGCAACACTGATAAATTTCGCTTTTTAAATCTATCAACAGTAACACTAAGGTTCAGATTTTAATATTTGATACAAAAAGTAAATTTTGTTATGTTTCATTATTGAAAATGTTAATATTGAGCAATATGACAAGCATGATTTTAATGTCTATTTCTTTGGAGTCAATTTAAATCAGAGACCTGTTGAACCGAATTTATAATATTAAAGATGTTGCATATCAAAAAAAACTCTGTACGTGTTATGATTTATATATCTTATGTGAGTTTTGAATTTATGATTTTTATTCGTATGTCTGTGGTTTCAGGTCGAAGCTAGTTAATGCACCACAATTAATTTACCTGCTTAACTCTATGTTCAAAATTTAGTTGAAACACATCA